>BMAO01020222.1:0-24008 GCA_019973975.1 Trichonephila clavata
TATAATAAGAGAATTGTTCTTCGAATTTAAATAAGTATTTTAAATAAATTAATTAAAACTTTTTTTAGTTGTAATAATAATTGAGTTTTATTTGAGCTGTAAACTGTGATATCAATTTTGTGCTGCTGAGAATAGAATTGCGAAAATTCTTAAAATGTCCTTTTTCTGATACATCCTTGGTTCATATTCTGCACTTATTCTTACAACTTTTTTCTCTAGAAAAATGACCACCTCAACAAATGTAAAAAACGCAATAAACTTTCATTAAAGGAAATGAGGGTTTTGGGTGTTTTGTCATTTTATCTAACCATGTTTCATTGCTATTTGATACATCTCGAATCCCCTGAAATTTTATACGAATAAAAAGGTCTTGGATTTACAAGTCCCTTTATATATTTCAATGAACTTTATAATTACAGATATTTACTTGCGATTTAAAGGATTTTATAATACTGCAAATTTTTTTACTTACGGTGGTGAACATGATGATGACGATGAGGCTCTCGATGATCTTAAATAGAAAAAAAATCATTTCAAATCTCATTATCTAAAATTTTAACGATTGATACCAACTACTGAAGAATTACTAGAAATAAATAAAATTTTAAGTGATATGTGATTTAAAAAATGAAACAAAATAGTATTATGCCTTGACTTATGAGATAGTATTAGAATTTTCTTTAAGTTATTTTTCTTCTGCTAATGATGGTATGTGATTCAGTTTTAAGTTTCTTCATTGCGATAAAGTACGACTTCCTATTAAAGTAAGTAAATTAAAATAAGGGGGAATATTTCTAACTACTGCAATTATAGAGTTTTTGTTGTCTTAAAAATGTCCTCATTATGAAAATGCTATACTCAATTTAACAGTACATATAATGACGCACACTAAACAGTTAATATGCATGAGGTATTTCTTTAATAGAAATATCAGGTATTTCCTTAACATAAATATCAGATATTTCCTAATAGAAATATAAAGTATTTCCTTAATAGAAATAAAAGATATTTCTTTAAAAGAAATATCAAGGATTTCTTTAATAGAAATATCAGATATTTCCTTAATAGTAATAAAAGATATTTCCTTAATAGAATTAAAAGATATTTCTTTAATAGAAATATCAAGTATTTCTTTAATAGAAATATCAGGTATTTCTTTCATAATATTAACTACGAAAATCTCTTAAACGAGATTTAGTTGGTTATTGGATGATGATAATCTCTATTTTCATGATAAACACCTTTTCGTGTTTCTTAAAATAAGATATTAAAATCAAGTACGAGTGTTGCTGTGATCACTGTTTAAAAAAGTTACCGTCAATAAGACTCTAAAACTGTCGTAAGGTGTACAATTGTGTTTATCGTTTTTGACACTAAAAATATAAGGTCTTCTCTTCTCTCCCTCTCTCTTTAGATAGATAGATAGATAGATAGATAGATAGATAGATAGATAGATAGATAGATAGATAGATAGATAGATAGATAGATAGATAGATAGATAGATTAATTCACTAAAATTTTCTTAAGGGGTTTTAATTCATAATGGTCTTGAGCCCACCAGGACTTCACGTAGAAGTTAATTTCTAGTTTACCCACCTATCAGAAAATAGCCATAACCTTATCTTCTCAAAACTAAAAGTTCAGCGTTTTCAAATTAAGCATTATGCAATGTAGCATCGCCCGCGTATGCAAACGAATCAGAAAAACCTTTACCGGAAACCATATGTTTTTTATAGCTTTTTGTTGACCATGAATATAAATAGACGAAATTTCTGGATAAAGCAAAGGTTGCTTTGGGGAGTATCTTGCTCTGTGTGTATTATGTTTGTGAGCACTTTTCTTACTGAGCTAAAAAAAAAAATGCAGATTTAAACATACCGAACCTACTTATCCCTCAGCGACTTCAACAAATTAATTTACTCTATGCAACAAATTGTCATATTTCTAGTTAAAAATGCCTTAAGTCAAGCCAAAGTATTATGTCTAAATACACAAAATTGTCCCCATCTCAGAATATTTTTATGTTAAATATTTGCTTAGTTTAAATAAATCATTGTAATTCAAAGTGATCAACATCGAGATAAATATATTTATAATAAAAGGAAAATATAGATGTGTTTTTATAAAATAAAATAAAATTTAAGCAATGAAAATTGAGTGAATACACACAGAGTAAATAATAAACATAATTAATATTGAAAAGTGTTTACTATTGCAAATTGTTCTAAAGATTTGAAAAACATTTTAATGGTGAATATTTGGTGGTAATTTAAATATTTGTAATTCAAATGGCGCAGACAAAAATATTTTTAAAAATTTCAATATAATTATTCAACATATCTAATAGAAGCTTTAGCAAAAAAATGTGTTCCTATTTTAAATTAAGGACTAATAAAAGTCTTCATAACGTTTATGTGATGAAACAGTTACAATAGTCACATAATCATAAGATATTCCAAATCACATAAGATTGTGCAAATCAGTGCTGTATTCTGAACGTTGAACATGTTTACTCGAACAGTTTAACATATATTATAAAAATTTAGGCATTTCACATACTGCTTAGAAAATCAATTGTCTCTTTCTCATATTGAAGTGAATTAATTTAGAATGAATGATAACTTCATATTTAACAGAAATTATATAAATATTAGGTTAATATTCTTAATAATCACTTATGCTTGTTGGAATTAATGAATCCTTTTTTGTTTCAATTGGTTTAAAAAAAACATTGTTGTACAAGGTTTTTAATGAAAAGTTAGATGTAATTCTATCTTAATTTATTCGGAGACCCCTAATCAGATAATCACTTTATGAATCAACGATGATTTTAGATCAACACTTAAACAAAAATTAGAGAAAACCTTTATTTCTTTTTAGGTACCATATACAATTAATTTCATATTAAACAAAAAGCTGTCTTATATTTTATAATTAAGTGAAATTCTTTAAATTTATAGCATTAATTTCGAAAAGAAAGTGATAACTTACGATGAAACATGTGTTTCTCCTAAAAATACAACAAAAAATAATAATTAGATTTTCAAGAGATTAAAATGGTTTTGATTATAATGGGATCTCTCTTATCTCTTTCAAATGCTTCAAAATATAGACTTCCTACTAATTCTCTTATTCAATTTTAACTACGAGTTTTAAAAAGATTTTCTGCATTCTAACTCAGTACAAAGCATAAAGAAGTTATACGTTTTGTACTTATATTTCTTACGTCATTTAAATGTAAATTATTTCTATTCTGGTCAACTTTAGTTACCCAAGTTATCTTATGTGCGAATTTCCAGAACTCTTTCAAGAATTACATTTAACTATTATTATTTTTTATTTTGAAGTTCATTTATACAAACTTTAGTCTAAAGTTTTAATATGCAATTTTTTTTTCTCAAAGGCACTCAAGAAGGATATATTAATTGTGAGATAATACCAATTTTGTTTATTACATGTTCCAACAATATTACTATACACAATCAGAATAATAGCGGACGCTGTTTGGGATGCGCTGAATATCGGAAAATAAATTAATATCTTATTTAAATTTGAGTTGCAATCTGCTACTTATATAGCCACAACTTTATCGTCTTCTTTTAAGTGGTGTTTGCACGAGGTACGTTTCTGAAAGTAAGTTTCGCCATTTTTTCATAAACAACAATACAAATAGAAAAAAAATCGTTATTATAACAGTATACAACCTCTTATCTCTTTTTCCACGTAGCCGCCCCCCCCCCCTGTTCCATAAAAAAAGACTTAAAAAATTTTCCTAGTAGAATTCGATGTCCAACTATTTCAGGAGATTTTTCCCAGCCTGTTGACCATTGTTTCCAAAGTAATATCTCCATAATGTTGACTTCAATGCAAGAATAAAGCGGAAATCTGAAGGGGCAAATTTAGGACTGGTAATTCAATGTCTTCCATCGCAGATGACGAATGTGTTCAGTGCCCCTTGGTACAGGAAGAGGAAAAGTGTCTTGTATAAGCAAACTCACACAAATCACACACACTGGTCTCGTATTTAAAATAATATCACTTCGTATTGGGTGGTTCTACAGATTTGCTGTCGCCTAAGATGTCAGATTATTATTGGCATATATTCTTTGGCACTTAACATATCACTATTTCTCCTCTACTTTCGTTCCTCTCTTCATGAATTTGGGAAAGATTATATTTAATATGCTTTTGTATTGTAATCGCATATGGAAAAATGATTTTAAATTGTAAGAACATCATTCGTATAGTATTCATTTTGATCATTTGTTTTCCAGCTTGTTAGTAATTTTTATTCACAAAAAATATAGTTTTTATTGAATAAAAAAAGAACTGGTTTTCTTTTCTTGTTATTTGATATAGCTTTTGATTTAGTCTGATCTTCATTTCTTGTTATTTGATATAGTATTATTTCTTTTCTTGTTATTTGATATAGTATTATTTCTTTTCTTGTTATTTTGATATAGTATTATTTCTTTTCTTGTTATTTGATATAGTCTGATTTAATCTTCAGACAATTTAAAGTTTATCAATAGAGAAAAAATAATTTTTCTTCACTTTTACTTTAGGGTTTTTCTTGATCCATATAAAATATCAGAATTTAAGTTCAGAAATATTATCCCATATTGGTATAGATTAACATGTAGCGCAAACTTTATTTATTTTCTACGTTTTTAAAAAATTCAAAAGGTTCTATTGAAAATGCCATTTCTTATTTTACATATTAAAGTAAAAATTTCAGCTTAAAAGAATGAATATTTTAACACATTTAATTATATACCGTAAAACATTACTTGGTATTAAACTACAAGATACAACATAACATAAAGCTTTGGAATGGTGTAAAAAATATTGTTGATTATTATGAAAATAAACGTTTATCTAAAATCCAGGCCTATAATAAAACTGGGACTTCAAAATGCAGTAGTACTTCTATTTAACGAAATTTCTAAATCCAAAAAAAAAAAAAAATTGTTATATGAAAAAATACCATTAAACATATTTGTCTTTCAATATACCTAATTTTTTGCAAAGTTCATAAAATGGAAAAATTTTCAAAATAGTTGTGGTTTATAAAATGGAAACTCGACTCTATAACAATAACTAACAATTTTCTATCTGGAAAAGTGTTACGAAAACTTTTATGTTGTTCTTTAACGTTAATCTAAGGAAGCACTATAGATCTATCTACATGCAAAGACTGTTTCAAAAAACTGTGTTTCTTCCATGAAATCAACGCAATGAAACCGACATTGTTGACCATAAAATTGAAAGCTTTCTAGTTTTTAAAAGTATCTATTACTTTCAAAGCTAAATCTACGCTTTACTTACTACTTAAAATTGTGTTTATATCACTATGTTAGCAAACATTAAGAAGAATTAAGCTCTTACAGATGATATCTGGACTGTAATTTTTTATAAGAAAATTAGATTTGTGAGATTTTTTTTCCGGATTTAACACCTCACAGACTTTTATAAAAGTGAGAATAAACAAAAAGATTGAAACTCTAGGCGTTAGTAAAATTAAAATTAAATGAATTACAGTTTCTAAGAATCTTAAATTAACTCGAACATTTCATTTTGTAAGAAATCAACCTTGATTAATATTCCTTATACTTTGTATTGCACAAAAACTAATTTAATAAAATGAAAACTTTTATTTTATATCGTAATAATATCTACAGACCCTGTAATGGTTATTTCAAATTAAGCACCCTTCGAAAATGAGAGAATACTTACCATCTTGTCCATCATCTAAAATTAAGGAAAGAAACATTGTGATCATAATAAGCCTTCTGATTTAAATTATAAAAAATACAAACAAATTAAATGAAAATTTATATAAAAGACTTATTGATGTACTTTCTTATTTATTTTTATAAGAATTGTTCAAGTGCAAATCGACAACCCCTTTAATTCTGGGAATGATTGGTACTTGGCCATGAAATGGAAGCGCAGTTCAACAGACTATGCGTTGAATTTGCAGCGAGCATGTTGATTTTAAAAGAAATCTTTGCTTCTTATAGAAACCTTAAGTAAGTGTGCTGTGATGTGTCCAAGAAAGCAAGTCGTAGCATTAATCATTTTCTTCCAGATAATATGCGATGGCAATTGAATTTGATCGTCTAAGAAAAACCATATGCGAGAAATCACGTATCAGAAGCATTGAGACCAAATCTCAAAACGACACAATACAGCTGACTTCCCTTACCCTGAACACTGCAGTGGCATATAATACTACTAACGACTGTGGACATTAACGCAGAATCCATGCACGCAATTATGCTCAGAGAACTAGAATATTCTGGAAATTTGCTCCCAATGACTATCTCAATACTTTCACAACATGAAGAAAGACTGTCGCATAAGAATGTGTTTTGAGCGTTTGATAAATACCAGAAGACTAATAACCATTCTTAAGAATAAATTGAGAATATAGATTAATATCATGCCATCTTTTCTAATTGGCAATAAAAGGGATAAATCAGGAAAAGATATCCGTTGTATCCAGATATTGGAGCCTTTGAAGTCACAATCAATTTTGAACGTTATTGTGACACGTTACAGAACCTTCTTACGGACATTAAAAGCAAATAAATCGATGGTGGGATTTTACTTTATGATAACATACCGCTAATACACCACAAGATACACTGTATTTTTTTCCGGAAGTAAGAACTGGACCTCTCAGCTTACTTTCCTGATCTATCACCCTTCAATTTTAAGATATTTGGGCTCTTTTAAAAAAAGACCTTGAACGTTAAAATCTTCACTACGATTACTCATTACGTGACGCTGGTGAAAGAGTATGATTTCATTGTCACCTCCACCTATTTCATAGAAAATGTAGAAAGTTTTTAACATACTGGAAAGTTGTCCAAAATATCGAGGATGGTGGATAATCTGCAGCTCTGTCGAAACATAATTACCAAGCTTCATTGTTGCTGTGAGGTTCATTTAATAATGAAAATTACAGCAAACTATGAACTAAATGTAATTTTTCAGACACCTGTCAATGTTTTATTTGAGTGACCATTTTATATTAGCCATATTTGATGAACTACTTATTTCAAATTAAACATGCTTCGAAACATGTACTCAAAGAAGGATTTTCATCTTATTTTTCTATTTAAAAGCTTTTTCTCAAACATAAAATAGTTATTTTTACATGTAATTGCCATCCTGCAAAACTACTCAAAAGGACTATTGATTTAATTTAATCATACTTTTTTATATTGGATGTATTTTCTTCATAGGTCATTCAAATAATCAGTATTAAAAACTTATATTACATTAAAATTAAAGTTATACTTTGAAATTACATGTTAAAAGGTCTACATTAAAGAAGGTGTAATTGTAACATTAGAAAACTATAATAATAATTATAATGCTACAGAAAATTATGTGTAGTTACCTTGAGGTGCAGGGCGGGCATCAACTGAAATAAGAAAAATTAAGAGTTTAAATAAATGCACATATTATTAAATGCATCGTATATTATCCAATATACTTTAAAATGTGCATTAAATATTTTTATATAAGAGACCAATACTGCAAAAAAGATTATTTCAACTATCTTTGAATAATTTATATTAATAGCAACACTTTGAATGCAAAATGTTTTTATCAAAACGTCATACAGCAGAACGGTAACTTCATCGTGACAAACATTTAAAAATTTAAATACAGTCAAATGACAAGAAAAAACTTGAAGCGATATCGAACACACCAAACTTTCGCACCTGATAATGGAAAGTCTTCGATATTTAAATATTTAATGAATAAAAGCCGCAGTTTCTTATATAAGATAGTCTTAGATGTACTACATCTCATTCATAAATCTTGCTTTGAAAAAAATTAGGATATCATAGCTTTTTAAAAGTATGAATTAGGATTAAATACTTAGTGATGTTTTTTTCTTATCACGAAATTCATATCATGAATATTTATACCATGAAAATAAAATGGAATAAGAGTTTATCTTCTATAGTAATGTTTATTTCTATATACATAATAACAGACTTCTAAATTGTTGTGTGTTTGGAGAAAATTTAAAATAATGGCAAAATGTCCTACAAATCATGAAACTCAATTAATAAAATCCAATAAATACTTTTTCTCAATACGAATAGTGTTGATAACAGATATTAATAATTTCGTATGCTTTGTGAAGTGATAAAATATAAGTAGTTTTTATTTAAAAGAATTATTACATTTTTCAATAACAAACACGTGTTAAATTAACCGATCCGCATTTATCTTACATACTGTATATATTTTAGTGCATTTTGAGTTTTTTTAAAGGATTTTCTATTTATTTATTGGAATTCTATTTCTATTTATTACAATTTACATTTCAAATAATTAATTTCTAAAGCTTCTTAGTTGAAAAATCTTTTCAAAAATTGCGCCATAAAAAGAATTAGAGCAATTAAATGTTATCCTTTTTACTAATAATATCCGAATCAGTTTAGTAACAATAACTTATTGAGAAATTGATTTTTTCCCTAACCTTTAATCTCATGCAGTCAAATTCTATTTAAAAATTTTCCCTTCTGCTTCTGAATTTAATTAGTCAAGTTTTGTAAATTAAATTGTATTGTGTGTATCAATAAGTAATATTCTTAGAATATTTAAAAAACGGTTTGTTTATTAGTGAAATTATTTGCAACTCTTTCCAACCGTGATTTAACCCACTTGAAATGTTTAAATATTGATATTCTTGAATATATGAATGATTAATATGCATGAAACTTGTATACATATCTATGTGAACGTGTGCATGAAAGGAACATTTTTTTCTATATTTTTGAAAAGTTGCCTTTCACCCATTTAAATAATAAGGCAAAAAACACGATTTCATGTTAAAAAAATACCTTTCACTTGCGTATTGTTAAAACCTTCTTTCATAGTATCTTGGCGGTGATTATTCACGCCAGAAAAATTGTGGTAACCTGTATTTACAAAAGTGCTTGCACTCAGCAGATGTATGTACCCTATGAAGCGAGTAATGGCTGTATATCCACCTCTGAACCAATCTAACAATTGGTAATTTGTAGATTATTAAAATTTATGTTGTTAACTTTAATTAAGTTATTATTTTATCTGAATTTATTGAATTAAGAAAATTTTCGACGAAACTGTAAGATACCGAATTATATTCAATGTGTGTCGTTAAGTTTCAATAAATCGAATTTAAAAAAAAAATTTTTTTTGTCTACTTGCAATTGTTTCACTTACAAAAGTGAGAACTCTATTCTTTTAAATGTTAAGTTTGGAATACGAAGTGCAGGAAAAAAAAATTCAAACAAGTAGATTCAAAATATTAATCATTCGAACGAAAAGCTAAAAAAAAACCAAGTAAAACATAACTTTTTTAGCAATGTTTCGCTACTTTATTTAATTTTATCTTTTTTGCATCAAAAAACAAACTTTAATTAAAAAAAAACCTATTTTCTTAACTCTAAACAATGTTAGATTTCTGTGATAATTTGACAAATGGTAATTAAATGTCGGAGTATCACGAACAGTTCACGTGTTAAAGGTATTGTTTTCCTTTCACATGAACAATGAATCGTCCACATCTGGAATATTCAAGTTGCTATGGAAAAGAAGATATTCCTCGCCTGTTACCCAAGTCATTTTGTCTTTAAATCAACAAATGGCAATGTGCCAATTACAAATGTTTCCAAGAATGATATGACATGCCATAAATTCCAATCAAAAATATTTGAGGATTCAGAAAGTAGCTGAAAAAATGACTAAAAAATTAAATTTTGTACAAAATAAAGCTTCTGTTTTTTCTGGTATCCGAGTACAGAACAGTACAGCTAATTAATAAGTTAAAATATAATAAGGAAATATTACAAAAATACTATAATTGGGTGAGTGAGGAAGTGAATATTAACTTCGCACTGTTCAGTTACACGAGGGCTTTAATACTATAATCGAGGCACATGCAAAACTTCATGGATTATAAAAGATCAGCAACTTTTGGAGGAAACTTGCTCTGCATTTTGATGTAGCACCATGTACATATTTTACTGTCATAAATTGCATTTTCTAAAAAAAATTCAAATTTTTGTAAATGTATGATTTAAAATAACTGTCAATGTGATTAAATCAACAAAATTCCTTTATTTAAGTTAAGTCTTTTTTCCCAGTATAATTTGGGAAGTATAAGTTAAGAAAGCTTATATTGTTAAACTTGGAGGAAAAACATGGAGAAAGATACAAAGCTTGAAAGAGTCGAAAACCCTAGAACCATCATAGAGCTTCGAGTAAAACTGTAGAAACCTCTACAAATAAATGTAGTGACACCAAACAAATACAAATATATAAAAGTTTAAATATTTCAGATAATGATGGTGATCAATGTAAGTTCCTGATATGAAACTCCTCCGGATTTCAAAACAAGATGTACGATATGCAAACTGAAAATATGTTTTTTTACTTGTGCTAAAACATTTTCAGTCTTTTCGCTTAACTAGAAGTAAGGCAATTTTTATAACAGCTCAGTACAGTAATTGTAAGCAAAAAATATTTTGCCTACATTTATCTGGATTTACTTACAGAAAAGTAATAATTAAATAAAAAATAATTGATAGATTTTAAAAATCCTATAAATCAGAGGAAGCTTAAATTCTGAAATAGAAAGCCAAGAAAAAAAAACAATATTCGGGGAAAAGTTAACTGATCCGAAGGGAAAAACCAATACGTTTTCTAAAGCGGACATTTACTTAGGGTGGCGCTATAGGGTTGAGCATGTTTTAAAGGATCCCAAAATTCCCCTTCAGCAGTTAGTTTTTTCAAAATAGTGCGAAAGATAAATTTAAGAATACAAACCATGATTAAAAACACTTAGGTCTACGATTTGCAAGCATTAACCAACAGTAAACTATTAATCCAGCATACAAATTTGATTGAATATTGAATATAAATTAAAATAGATATAAAATGTAATTATTATTTATTGTTATTACTACTATATGCCCTTCAATAATTGATGCTGCATCACACGGATTTATGTTAGAATGTATTGATTACACAGTTATTTTGAAATGTTATTTACGAGCTGTATGCGTGTACGTAGAAAGAGAACTTGAAAAGAAAGAAATTTAGATCTAGACTTAACTCGAGTAAGATGTAATAAGTTATATGAAAAACTACTAAAAAATAATCAGGTAGTTATTGCGCTGTGAAAATCCCAATAAATCGTTATTTTCTAAGTAATTTCTGCATTCAATTTTTGAAACGGTTCCTTTTAATATGCATACCAAGTCACAAAAAGCTACTGAATTTCTGCACATATAGGTACTGTCCGAAATTATTAAAATATAATGATTAGAAATACTTACTGAATCCCAACGAAATCACTAAACCCACCAAAGACAGAACACAAATTCTGCTGAACACCATTTCGATACCTTCTGGCTGCTCTAAGGTATTTTGAACAAAGGTGTCGATTAAAGCTGCAAAAGTTACACTGATTCCACCCCAATCTTTATCTTATATATAGATTAGCCAATAATTGCCAGGGGACAGCTGCATTAGCTCAATGTAGCAAATTCGAAAGTCATAAATTCTGCTTTCGTTAAAGTTTAATGAAGATTAGAACTATAAAAGGTCCTATAGTATGTTTGCTAGTTGACACTAGAAATTGATGCAGCTTTTTTTCCAGTACAGGTGTAATTTTCATTAAATGAAGGACTCCTATTGGCGTTTTTTTTGTGTGCCATTGCAGGTTTACTTATTGATTACGTCAAGATATTGGATATAGATTGAATTACATAATAATGATGACAACTGAAATAAAAAATAAATCAAAAATCCAGATCTTGGGTGTTTGGGGAAAACTTCCAAAGGTTTTTAAAATTCTAAAGATTAAATTTGGATCTGTAGTTCAGATTTCTAAATGAATATTTTTAATTTCATGGCATTCACTCGTACTTTTTTTACAGGGGTGGTGGTTGCATAGTGAAACCACTTATTCATGTATTTCTTTCCTACATAGAGAAATATAATAAAAATTGGTCTGTAAGTGATTCTTTACTTCTAATTGGGAATAATCTTATTAGAAGCAAAAAATACCCTCCAGAGCAATTCTTTCAAAGTTACTCTGATTTTATGCATAAACGAGATGCATGACAATGTTGTTTCATAAGGGAAATCACTGCCGCTAAAAGAGTTAAAAGAATGGCAAATATTTTTATTGCTTTCGATAACTCATAACTATTTATTACTTGCCTCGCAAAGGAAATGCTTTAAGTCTTAAACTTTCCCCCTTTATATCGAAAACATAGCTTTATATCTCGTTAAAACGCAAGTCCGAATTTTAGCTTACTATTTAGAAGATAGCTTTGATGATGTAAGTTATTTTAACAATTTCCCTCATCAAACTATATTTTTGTGGAAAAAAAAAACATTTTTAAATTAATTTTTTCAATATATATTTAAAATAATAAGTAAAATCAAGGAGATGAATATTCAACTGGATTATATGAGTTTGGATGAAGTCGTATATGCTATTATTATTTAGTTATTCTTGAGTTTAGCGAACGGTTGTGTGTGTGTGTGTTACAAAAGTATTTATATTCGAGGTTCTAAATCAAGGCGATGATGAGTCACCAAAGTAATTCTTGACTTCATTATTTGTTTTAAAAAATAAGTTTTTCAAAGCTTATTTCAAAGAAATAAATATTTTAAAAGGATTTACAATATATTTTATTTCTTCATTCAACAGCATATTATAAACCATATATCATACTTATCTTAAGACTTGAAGATTTAGTTATATTATCAAATATTTTTGCTGAGCGATTTGAAATTAATATGCACATACACACAAGCTGAAAGAGTAACATTTTATTTTGGAAAATACAAATAAAGGGCTTAATCCGGTATAAATAAGTGGAAAAAACTATGCATGAAATACTAGTGAAAAAAGTTAGCAAGAGTTTACTTTAACCATGCCAACGTAACGGTTTTAAAATTTGAATCGATTACTAAGTTTGAGAAAACATTTCCACTCAAAATAATAACAATATGTTTAGATCAATTAATTTTAAATTATCTATAGTGAATGTATAAAGCAAGTAGACTAATTTTAAGCTAATTATCGGTATATAAGCAATTTTCCAACAGTTCATCTATGAATCGAATTTTCAAGGAATTTGCTGTTGAAATGAGAAATATTGATCAAATTGTACCCAGAATGGATTGACGAAAATGGAGCCTAAAGACAATATTGGCTGTATGATAAATTTATTTAGCGTTATGTTACTACTTTTTATTGAAATAAAAGTTTTTAACTGTGGAGAGAGTCCTTTCTTAGAAAATTTATATTTAAAACTGTGTAGAATGAAATATACATTAAGTACAACGAAACTGGGTTGCTTTCAAATGCACTGCTAATAGGAAGCTGATATTACAAAGATTTAGAAACGTGAAAGAGTGTTTGAAAAGAAAAGAATTCCTCACAAAAGAGGCTATTAACTTCTAAAATTTGAAAAAATATAGCATTTTCATAAAGTTTCTTAGTTTCCTCAGTGGTGATTTATAGAAAACGTTCTAGTTTTCTCTTTAAAAAAAGATTAATTTACTATAAAATTTTATAACAAAATGTATCCAATTTCCACATAATATAATCCAATTATCAAAAAAATATATTTATTAGAGTGTCATCAAACTGAGAGTACTAAATTTATAGAAAAAAAAATAATAATAGCTCGCATTCATTGACATTTTAATTATTGTAATTAATGGTATTTTGTAGTTAGTGAGTGAATATTAACGACGCACTGTTTTAGCTACACGAGGGTTTTTTGGCGACTGACCGAGTAATTTTGAATCACGGTCAAGTAACGCGGACGACACCTGAGCTGGCACCCCCCTCTTTAACTACCACACCACAGCAACGGGAGGACGTTTGAGCTCTTGACAGATTTAACGTGCATCGCTCCCCTACACGGCGGGTCTTTCAGTGGTGCTGGGCTCGAACTCATGAAACGCTAGCCATGATCCGGTACCTTGACCACTTGGCTACCGCGGCCACATGGTACTTTGTAGAAAAAATACAATCTTATAATTATGTTCTCTTTAAAAGTATTTCAAATCAAATTATTGCCAAAACACTCAATAATAACCGAACGAAGTTCTGTAGGGAACTCAAGTTAGTCAATAAGAATAAAATTCACAGACCAATAAAATTTTGAAAAATGCGAAGAAAAAATTTCTATAGATAGTAAGAAAATACGATTTTTGTAAATTTTCTTTTTGTCGGATATTGTTTAATATCGGTCGTCTATATTTTTAAAAATTGTATCCTGTAACTAAATCTTGCTCTCTGCATTCTTTTTTTTTCTATGTCACTTAAGCATTAACTGAAAGTAATTGAAGTGACATAGTCTTTATAACAGCTTTCACAATCTAATTGTACAGAGTACAATGTTAAATTATTTCATTCTAATCCCTAAATAAGTCCATCATTAGGAAAAAGCATATATATATATATATATATTAATGTGTTTTCAATAATTGTGTAGTTTTAGATTATTATGTTTTGCCATAAATGTCTAATAATATTGTAAATCAATACAGCATATTGTGAATGAAAGTATAACT
The DNA here is from genome assembly GCA_019973975.1 of Trichonephila clavata. Lineage (NCBI taxonomy): Eukaryota > Metazoa > Arthropoda > Arachnida > Araneae > Nephilidae > Trichonephila > Trichonephila clavata. The sequence continues at coordinate 14,620 of BMAO01020222.1, forward strand.
GAACAAGAATTTTTGTTTTCATATACTAAAAAAAACATTAGTATGCGGAGTGTGTTCAAAAGTTATCCCGTCGTAATTTCCCGTAAATAAACCAAGGAAACTAAGGAGGCGTGTTTTGACGCAGGTAAGTAGCCAATCTCCAACCTTATTGCTTAAACATGTCTATAAATGCTATTAGTCGCTAGCAAACAACCGATCTGTGAGGAAGAAGTAAAGCATCACCATCAGATTTTCGTTCTCAGCAAATTGACATGAAAACTTAAATAACGCTACTACATTAACACAATATGTTGATAACCGATTCCTTCCAGGGTGTTCTAAGTAGAATATCGGTAATCTCCTCTAAAAGTGTTTATTACTGAATAACCAATCACGCACTATATATAGCCGTGGTATGGAGTGATATTTTAAGTGCCAGTTACTTGCATGAACAAGAATGTGTTCTATAAAGTTCAACCGGCGTTACATATTTTATAATTACTATGATGTAGTGAAGTGAAGGTTAAAAGCTAGTTGTAAGTGTAGTGTTTTTGAATTTGTTGCTTTCTGAAAAAATAACCTTATAATAAGAATTTTACAGACGATAGCCGTGCAGGGCCTTCACGCCAAAAGTATCTCTGATATTTGATGAAACCGGAAATTTTTGCTTGTTAAGCTAAGTACCCCTGTGATTTTAGTTATGATCGAAAGTAGCCAAGAGTTCCCCCCCCCCTCCGAAAATGTGCATTGTTTTTCGGATTTGGATGATCAAGATAACAAACATATCGTAATAGTTGGAGCATGATTGGATAGTTGAGCTACGTGATTTCGCTATGATAGTAAAACCTATTTGGTAAAATGATAATTCATGGAATAATTTTCTTTTACTTCCTGTAATCTATTTCAGGTAACAATCTTACAGAGAATTTAAGTTACGTTTTTTCCCCTCGACAAACTCCCCTGGATGAAATAATTGCCGAAATCAATAACTATGCTCACAAAATGTTTTGTTGGGGTCCCAAAAAGGAATATTTTTCAATTAATTCTTAATAGGGAGCCATAAAAATTAGCAGTAGATATATTCATGGTACTGATTTTAGATATGAGGAAATGTATGAAGATAAAACCCATATAATAATAATAATAATGCTGTTTCTATAACAATATCATTGAAATTAACGTAATTCATTTGTTGGGAATATTATTTTTCATACAGCGCATGCAACAAAGATAAGGGTTTTTTATAGCGCGTTATGTAAGCGTTACGGAGATATTTTTTGTGCATGCTTACGCTTAATAAAAGATTCTATAGGGAAGAGCTTAGGTAATATATTTAGCAATAAGTAAGATACACATAATCATCTTTTGTTTGCCTATTTTCTATCTTATTTATTATAAAATATAAGAGAGATTCAGGGAACAATTTACTTCCTACCCAAGAATTAACAATAAACACACCCTCACATGATTGACTGTTAAAGTGTTAACTTTTTTTGTAAAGTTTGGAGTTTCCAATGGATCGAAGGAGAGGGAGGGAACCAGAAAAAAAGTCCAGGTTTTAGTCGACAGAAGACATCATGCATAATGGTGTTGAAGAGTTTAGTGCCTTCTCAGAAGATATATTCAATGATACTTCCGTCAGAGGCCTAATCATGGAGAGAAGTGTGTGACAGTCAAGAAAGCTACTTTAAAAGACATTAACATAAGATAGTAATATTCGAATAGAAATATTTTTTCAAATAAATTTACTATATTTTTAAGCACACACATTATATGAATCTAACACTTCGTAGGTCTATGATAAAAGTGAAGAATTGTGGAATATGGTGATGTATTAACTCCATGCGCTTCTGAAAATATGCAGCAGACACTAGAATCATTTTTGATGTAGAGTACTCTACGAATCAGGTGGATAATATACTACTTCTCAAACCTTCAATGTTTGCTACCCAATTATCAATCATATATTTCATCGCCCCCCTCCCTACAACAACATTGGATTGAACGTAATAATAATATACTTTGACGCGCTTAAGCTATGATGCGACCTTAATTATAACCCGTACAAATTATCAAGATAAGTATTAAACTTTTTGTGTAAGTTACTTTTAACTAATAGATATTGTAAGTAAAGAATATTTAAGTAACAGGATAAGTATTATGTTACTTTTCCTTTCTAATTTTTAAACTAAAGCAGATTGCGAAGCAATTTTTAATTTAAATTAAATATTTGTTTTCTCAATCATCCATTTCTAAAGTCCAATCATGCATTTCCAACACCCTGCCTTAGTGAAACCGGATTTCTTACCGTGGTTACCTAGAAAACAATTCGAAATCTTCTTTGGAAGACAAGCCCATTGGAGTCACTTGTTAATATTAAACTTGTTCTTAATTTAGTATTGAAAAATTGGTTATCAAATTCATTGTGTATTGCTGATACATTTATTATTTTATGTCAGTGTAAATGTGAATTTTGTTTTTATATTATTGGAATTTATTCTGACCCTTACCCCTTTTACCTTTCAGTAAATTAATATATTTTATAAATAATCTTTTATTTCCGATTTTTTGATACGCTAGCGCCCCTCCCTACGTAGAGTTATCACACCCTTATAGGGGGCGCACCCTACAGTTTGAGAAACTCTGGTATAATGACATCTTTGAAACTTGCGTTCAACTGTGTATTGTAAAAAACCTTGAATGTATTTCATTACGTTTACATCTGGATTCATGGGTGGAAATTGCAAAAATTTAAATTGAGATAACTGCTCCTTAATCCATTATTAATTGTCCTCATGCCTGTGTGGATTGTCTTATTCTTCAAGTGTATGAGGGAGTCAATGAATATTAAAGTAGCACTTGTCAGCTACTCTAGGGTTTTTGGCAGGGGACCTATTTTATTATTTGACTTTACAGCCACTTTGTGGTTTTTATCGTTGCATATCAGTTTCTATGGTAATGGGTTTCTTAAACTTCTGATCTCTTGAGCCCGATCTCGAAAGAATGTACATCAGTTTTCTTCCCTTGTTATCAATGCAAGAACGATGGCTGAATTATTCCCAACATTTTTCTACCCCAGGATACTTACAGAATTTTCCAATCAATTTTCAATTTACTTTATTAAAAGTTTCTTTTGGGGGACAGTCAACATCCTTTAAAACAACAACTCGAGGTTTTACAGCTGGTAAAAAACTCCGTTGTTCTTTTTTGTTTTTTAAAAAAAAACAGCCATATAAGCATAATGTCTTAATGTAGAACAGGTGTGAATAGCACCGCTAAAAATATTTTACAGAAATTTAGTTAAATATTGTAATTTTGGTGTCTTTACAAATTTAAGGCTTCAGAAACGATGGTCGGAATTATTTTCGAAGCTCTTCATTTCGTCATCAAAATTTATTCTATATTATAAACCTCTTTAAGTCTTATTTTTGTGCAACCTGGAAACAAAACTAGAAGAATTAAAGATTTTATTAACTGTAGGTAGACTCTTTGCTTGGATATTTTATATTCAAATCCTCTAGACAATCCATATTTTCAAGGTTTCAGTTCCTTAAACCCAATCAAACGCCATACTTGTACTTCAGTTTTGCTCATGAGTTTTTTGTATCCACCAAAATAGTCTAGTTTTATTAGATAAAAAAGCATCTTTTTATATCACGGTCCTACAATCGGAGTTAATCTTCCGTGATTGTTCTTTAATTTCAACCTTAACAAGTGCATTGACGATACAGAAATTCTGTGAAATTTCTCCTTGATTTTTCTGTTAACCCTTTATCTTCTAACGGTATTTATAAGTACCACTCACTTTAAAACAACATAGAATAACCATTTTTACGAATACTCTGATGATACCTTAGCAGGAATATTCTTTTAAATCCACTCTTTCAAGATTTATGGCAGCACGGGTTCTATGATGAGTATTTTAGCGAGGAAGGCGAATAGTTTTATAGCAGAAGTTGCGTTTTCAGCTGACATTTTGATTGGATTGCGAAGATTGTCCTTTTTGTTCCCAAATGTAGTAAATGTCGAAGGGTAAGAGTCTTATTTTTTTTAATGTTAATGAAGATCTTAGAAAACGATTTGACTATTTATTTTAAGTGAACAGTGGATATAATTAATTTTGCTGTTGAATATCTTTAATTAATTAATTAGTTCTAACGGATTAAATTTCTCAAAGTTGAGTATTTTGTTTATGTATATCCGTTAATTTTCATTGTAGTGACTCAAAAAAAATGTTACATGAAAAAAACTGCAGTAAATCATAATGCGGTAGATAAAGTATTAAAATCTTCATTGGTTTGAATTTGCCTATTGGTGACTGAAACAAATAGGAATGCACTCCATTTTACATCAAAAATGCCTCGTGCTTATCAGAATTTTCTTAGTTTCTATATATTTCTATTTCTTTTTAAATGCTAAATTGAAGAAAAATTTTTCTAATATCGGTTAGAATGCTAAAACATATATCTCTGAGTTACAAATAGATCTCACACGGATCACATTATAAGCAATAATCGTAAAACGTACAGAAATCTCGTTAGACGTAAGAATGTTGAAAGAGAGCTGATTGGGTTTCTACGAAGAAGAGAGTTACAACGGAGGTCCTAAGAAAGGTGTAATGGCAAAACACAGAGCAACAGCAAACAGAATGCATCCTGCAACTGTCCTGTGTGTGGTGCTAACACTTATGAGGAAAACCAAAGACAGGAATGTGTATAATGTTATGACTCTTGTTCATCCTAGTTCCATGAGGAAGGTGTTAAGTTAGAGAGTGACTCCTTCTTCTATAATAAGTGTAGTGTATGATACAAGGGCAAGTTCTCATTAAATGTTGTTTTTCTTTGTGAAATAATTTGTGTTAATTTTATAGTGTATCTGATTTTGACCATTTAATTAATTTTAATTTATTGATAAAAACTTGTGGACATTTTATTTTTGATACAATTTGTTCAATAAAACAAAGGTTTAAATTTATTTCTTATCATTTACCAAAAAGGTAATTTGTGTAGAAATGCATTTTGGTTTGGTAAAGGTAAGTATAGAAATGACAATTTCTCTTATCTTATTTATAACGCAACTTGCCCCATTTCCGGCAATTGTGCTCATATTACCTAAAGTTTTAGTCAAATATGGGCAATTGGAAAATTTAATTCAGATCTTCTTTAAACACACATTAACTAGAGCTTGAGATTTGTTTATATACCATTAGAAAGACCTTACTCTAAAATTTAAAATATCCTGATTTCGGGAAAAAATTGGAAAGTTTTTTAGTGTAATATATTTTTAATTTAGTGTTTTGTTGCCCACATTTACCAAGTTTACCTTATATTCTTTAAAATTTTATATATTGAAGGATTTTAATCCATAATGGTCTTGAGCTCTCAAGACTTAGCATAATAACTAATTTGAATTTTACTTACCTAATGTTAAATAAACACAGCCTGATCTCCCAAAAACTGTAAGTTTATCTTTTTTAAAGCAGGATGAAGCAATATTGTATCACCCGCGTGTTCGGACCAATCAATGAAGCCTCTACCGGTAATCATATGATTCTAACATCTTCCAGGTTCTAACATCCAGAACTATAAGAGATTGAGATCTCGAGAGGGAAGAATGAAGTCTTTTCTGTTGCTATTATGTCCGCTTCGTTTTCATTGTGTTTGTGATGTGCGTTTTGTGCCGTCGCTTTACCTGTGTTAAATTGATACTTGTGATTTTAAAATAGCAACATGTTTCCTCATTAATCCATTCAACGACTACCACAGTCAAATTATAATTGATTCCACCAGCAAAATTTCCTACTTCAAGTGAAATCTTTTCGTATATATATATATGACGTACTCAGATTTCTGACTGAGGAATCTAAATCAAAGCTAGTTAAAATGGATGATTTTAGGTAAAAAGAAAAGGTGTAAATTTTATGTGTAAATGTGATAGGTTACGTATTCAGCTATGAAATTTCGTAATTTTTATGTGCAAGAAAAAAATATAATTTATTTTAATTATTAGTGTAGACTTGAAATTCCACAATGGATAAAATTCCAAAATGAAGTACAGAATTTTTTTTAAAAAATACCTTCGATGCTTCTTATTTCTTGAAGGAAAGTAAAATGTTATTTAATTTAAAACTATCTTTAAAAGATATTTAAAAAAAATTTATAAATGCTCTTTAGTCTTGACTGCGATGCCCTAATTATCCTGTTTCTCTTATAATTTGGCTCTATTTGCTCGAAAGTCTGCCTACCCCTGGTTTAGTATAATATTTAATTCCAATCCCGTGCCTTCTTAGTGTACATTTCCAATACACTGATCAATTAGTGCCTTATCTTCAAGCTTTTAGAGTCTCTTGCCCTCCCTTACCACCAAAACCTTGCTTGTAGCCACATTAGAGTAAGAAAACGTGTGATTACATGGGGGACGCAAAATTCAATGTTTCTTCGTACCTTGCTACCTTGACTTATCAAATTACGAGGTAGATCGCCAAAAGTCATCATGTAGCTTAACAGTGCGATGTCAATATTCACTCACTCACCCACTCATCTTGACTTATCTATTCTCCCGATCTATCACCCATCGAACACATCTGTTCAAAAATTGAAGAACTGGCATACACCACAACATCTGCATCAAATCAATTTTCAGAATATATGAAGGCACCGTAATCTGTCCCAACGCAATAAGACATTCAAAACCTTTTTCATTCAATAACGATCTATACGGTAGCGGTGCATTATTCCCACGTGTGGTAACAGCATTCTCACCTCGAAGAATGCTGCATTTTCAGTCATTTCCCCTTCACTGAGTATTATCTAATAAATTTGGTTTAGATACCTTTTATTCTTTTTAGCGTTGCATTTTGAATGACCAGTAGCAAATGTCCTTCTTTTATGATGCATTTAGGCGTATTAGAAAAATTTCCATATGCGAAATTAGGATTAAAACAGCATATTGCCAAAACAAATTGCCAACCCAAGTGTGTACAAAATGTATATCTACCCTATTTTTGTAGCTCAACTTTTGCTACAATTATGTCTTCTGAAACACTTGCTCTAGTTTTTTACCGCAGGACTTCTTACTCTATCCTATTTTCTGAAGAGATAATTCTCTTTTAGCCTGCCTCAGCACTTGTAAATTTCGTTCTGCAATGACATTTGTCAAGAACTTCAGTACACATTCTGTTGTTTTTTTTTATGTAATTCATTGTTCAGTATAAGCTTCTTTAAACTCGGTACTTCAGTAGACACTGACGAACTTCCTCCAATTTCTTTCCCAACGAATTTCCTGTCTTAAATATCAAAAAAATTTTAAACATTCAAAGAAAATAACCAAATTTTTTCGATTTAACTGAGAAAATTTGCAAGTGGAAACCCAAAAATTATTCTTCAAACTTCAAATCCAAACGAATTACCTTTCAGTTCAAACCTCGGCAAATAACTTAAATAATTACACAAAAAAGATATTTACATACATATCTTCGAATTATATTATAATGATTTTTATGAAAGTGATTAGATTATTTTGTTTGTTTCAGAGCGTATTTTAGTATCTTTTTTTCTGTTTCAAAATTCAACCTTTTAGAACAAAAGTTAAATGAAATGTGATATTCCAATCAAAGCAATTTTCTTTACTATCATAAGAAAGTTTATATGTCCATGAAACAATACAATGTTATTCCTTTTAAGAATTTACTGTTTGTTTCATACACAAATAATTACACATGAAAATCATATTTAATAAGTATTATCTTGTATCATAAAATAAAATAATCCTTAAATATTAATCTACTCTGAGCGGAAATCTTATTTCTGAGTTTTATGGCAACCCAAAGCAGATTTTAGCTTAATAAACAATGTATCTCTTAAAATATACAAGTATGATTCCCCCCCCCCCCACACACACACAAATAATTTTAAAAACCAAGATAAATTAACTTAGTCATCATTATTATTCACTGTTCATTTGTACAATTCAAAGAGATCAATCTTTATAAAAAAAAAAAGGTTTAATATTTTTATTGTTCTTATTGTTCGTAAATTACCCAATTTATATCTAATTGGGAATCTAAAGAATTCAGACTACTATGAAGTATATTTGAATTAGGAAACACACACACAAAATTGATAACATAAAAACTTAATAGCAATTTCTCTTAGACATTGATAAAAATCACATTAACTTAAAAGTACTTATTAATTGAAACTTTGATGATTATTTGTAAGCGCAATGAATTTTCTATTAGCAAATAACACTAAGGCAAGCAAATAATTCGATTACACAGGATAGTGAAAAATTTTATAGCTAATCACAACCTTGTATAACTGTATACGTGTTTATTTCACGTGATTCCATTTATTCTTGCAGGCACGGATTGATTCTGTATTTGAAAACCTCAAATAATTATGGATACAATTTTTTAATAACAATACACTCTATAACGTAAAATAGACTCAAGAAGGAGCTACCCGAATGGGACAAAAATAGATAAATGTGATGCATTTGTATTGAAAAAAGTGTTCACACTATCGTAAGGAGTTTTACAATTTTATTCAGAAAATACGACTACAAAAGCAAGAGAAATCAATAAGGCATTGACCCACCTATGGCCTAAAAAGATCTTATATGGATGGGCTTAACTTGTAGATTAAGTGGGAATTTTTTCCTATGAAATTCTTGTCATATACGCTCCAATTGGCGAGTTCAATTAGCGCGATCCTGGATCGGTTGAAGATGCCTGTTCATCATAGGTCAAGCATACATATTTGAGGAGAGATCTGATGACCACGCTGACCTGGAAATGTTGAAAAGAGAGAGAAAAGCAGTAGGACATTTCACGTGCGGCCGGATGTTACCCTGTAATATCTATCGAATGACTGGCAGTCCATGAAAGAAATGGCAACATTATGGAGAATAGAATTTCATAAACCTATTATCGTGCTGTAAAGCAGTCAAAAGGGTCCGGCTATTAAATGAAATGGCCACCATATCATAACTCCTTTTTTCAGACTATGGTAGCAACTGTAAGTGTGTGTTCACTGGTTATCGCGCTCAATTCGATGCATGATCCATCGCTGAATTTTACACCATTCTACAAGAGTGCAGATTGAATTCGCCCGCACCATGAAAATGCATCTAGCACTGTTCAACATTGAGGGGTAGTCGACCCAATAGCCTCCGTAACCACACAAAAAATCTATGTTCATTGAATCACCCATTGATAATCAATCAATCACACATTCGGTTACACATCAAATAGTTGAAGATGCAATATGTACTATAAGAACATTTTGATGAATCCTCTGTCTTCGTATTCTATCCACACTGTTGGTCAACCGCTCGCCTCTTGACGGTCAATATGACTTTGGATCTCCCATTCTTGACAACATCATCGAGTGACGCATGCCTTTTTAATC
>BMAO01020223.1:0-21998 GCA_019973975.1 Trichonephila clavata
CAGAAACAATTACAGCTACAATTAGCTCTATTTTAAATGATGGAAATCTAATTTAGGCAAGAGTTTTCAAACGGTGCCGCACACTTTCTACAGGATTGTAGCTAGGACTGTTTACTGGCCAGAGCAACAATAACATTTAATCAAGAAGCAATGAAATCAAATAAAAGAGCACGCTGGACACCTAGAAAGACATACAAGATTACTGTGTTATAAGAAAACAATCTTCCCTATGTTGAAATTGCAACGTAGGTGGGTGGTTCAGTGACATCTACAGTCTGCAAGTTTTCCTTACGATATCAGAATACAAATTCAATCAAAAACAAAAAGAAACAAACCGTGTACCACACCTATTGATGACAGAAAAATAAAAATACTGTGTCTCCAAGATAGAAAAATGTCATCAACGGCCATCAGAAGTTATCTGAATGTTGTTGTGTTTCTGTTAGTTAAAAACCAACCAGGAAAAGATTAACAGATTTTAGACTAAGTAGAATTCAACGAAAAGAGCCTTATCTCATGTTTCATCAGCGCGAAAAAAATCACAGTGGGCAAAAAACACATTAATTGTCCAATTAATGTATTTCCTTACCGGTCAGTGATCATTGAATTGTTGTCCTTGATCAGTGGTCACAAGTTACATAGAGCTATGAAACTATGATATCATTATTCAGAAGCGATGGGCACAAATATGTAAGACATTGGAGCAGAGCTACATCATAACGGTCTTCAGGCAATTGTGAAGAACCCACGTAGTTTTATGATTTGGTCATGCATGTCGGTACATGGTATTGGTCACTTTCCCGTCATCGATGAGACACTAAATGCCAGAAAAAGCAATGGTACTAACCTAGACCCCTACTTCTACCTTCTTTTAAGAGTCATTTTCCCAACAATGCTTCATTTATTTTTCAGCAGGATTCCTTTGCTTATCATACAGCAAAATTTTCAAAAGAGTAGTTTTGTACAAATATCCTTTAGTTGTTGTCCTAGCCACAGGAAACAGTTCTGACCTCAATACTATCAAAAATATTTGTACCGTTTGAAAACTCTTGCCTTAGTGAGATTCCTATCTTTTACAAGGGAAATGATTGAGGCTGTAATTGTTTCCTGACATCATGTGACAACAAAAGAAGAACTCAAAACTATCTCCAGCTCAATGAAACATCGGTGTGAAACTGTAAATACTACCCTACTAACAACTGAAAACTTACTGCTTGGCGTGAAACTGTACAGGCTACCGTAATATGTACTTGCTATCAGCGAACTCATTGTTATCAGCGGTATCTAATGTATATCGATAATTATTGGAGTTTAATTTTTTTGTATCGCAAATATTTGGGTCATGTATTTTGCACTTAATTCAGTTTTAAATTCAATTATCTTTAAAATATATTTACGACTTACTTTGCATTTTGTGAAACGTAACATTTTCTATGAGCGTGCAAATTTAAAACACATAAGCATTTCTAAAGGTATCCACAATTTTGGTCACCAATGTGAGTAATGGATTATTGGTTTAATTTTAGTTTAGTATCCACAATGTATCTCATTTTTTTGATGAATGGTAACGGAATTTAAACATGAGTTATATGTTAACAGAAATTTAAAAGTGTGTATATAAAACCATTAAATTTATATTAAATTGTCAAAAAGGTATCAAAGCTAAGAAACCAGGGAAGGCAGTTGAATCAAAATAAGAAGACCACTATTGTATAATAACAGTTTTATAGCCTTCGGAATTAATGTTGCAGGGTTAAACATAGTTTAAAGGTAAGGCAAACCATCTCTACATTTGATTATGAAACTGGTCTGAAAGATACAGAAAGTAGTATAAGTTTCTAAAAATGCCCAAAGATATAAACATAATACTAAATTATCAATACTCAAAAAACTATAAAATAGATTCCATTGTCGAAAAACAATTCTTATAAGTTGGGCCCTATAAAGCTACCTTGATAATGTGTTGTCATTTTATATTACAGAATAAAGTAGTTCTACGAGAAAGACGAAACTTAATCAGGAAGTCATTTGTTTTAGCATATATGTAGGTGCACGTAACACAAAGCATTTAGGTGTATGAAGGGATCTGTTTTTTGTGCTCAAATTCTTACTCTAGAAAATTTATCATTTTTTTGTATCCAGTGTATAACGTGCAACCGTAATTTTCCATCTTACCCTTTATTTTAAAATTTAGGGGCATTCCCAGGGATAATTTATCTCAATTCGATAATCTATTCTCAATGTATTCTGGGGAGGGGGGAGTATTAGATAAATATTATTTGCAATGAAATATTATACTAGTTTATTTTTTTAACTTTCAACTATGCAAAGAATGAGTTTTAGATCTCGTATTAAATATTTAAGAAACTATTCCGTTGCTTTTCTGAGTGTCAGATGTGGCATTTTATTCAAAAGCCTTAGTAAGATAGCCAATTATAATATAATATAGTACTTGTGCTTGACGCTAGTTTCTGAAATTTCTTTTCTTAGGAATAAGTGAGAGTCACAAAAGACTACGGAAATCCTTGGATATCTTTTAGAAAACCAAAGTCTCCTGAATCCTTTATTTCGTGTGACCCAATTGTAAAAGGCTGATAAGAGATAAAAACTGATCTCCTCTGTTACTTGTAAGGTGGAGAGAAGGGGGGAAGGTGAATAAGTAATGTTTTTCTCTTTTCTCTGAAGTTTCTTTGAGAAGAAGGAAATAAATCTCGTACACTCGGGGCCATAAGTGCTCTCTGGGGAAAATTCCTTTTATGGTCAGCCGCTCGATTAGAAAGAAATTAACAAGAAAAAGGTTCCCCTTAAAAAAAAAGTAAATTTTCATGCCCAGATCTTCAAGGACAATAATCTGTCAAAATTTCACTTTGAAAAAGGCAAGAAAACTTATATTCACTTTTGTACTTTGATGTATGAGGTAGGTATACGCTTAAATACTATTTGAAGCTGAAAGTTAAACACGTTACTTTGTTATTGCCTGATGTGTTGCCAATTTCAATTGTAATCAGATAAATTATGAGAAAATTATTTTGTTTTCTTCTAGAATATCTGTTCTTACATTTTTGAAATTATATTGTCTTAGTTCTTATGAAATTTCCGTGTTATTTGCTTCACTTACTTGCAATTCTGAAAATTGAATATAAATTAAAGAATACAAATTGTATCTAATTACTCTCACTCATTATTATATTCATTGTTTAAAGGAAAATATAGTGTCTAAAACGCCAATATTTTTATCCGCAGTAAAAAATTTATATTATATTTCCAATATTTTGTAATTATTCAAAAATATAAATAAAATATATGAGTATCCAAATATTCTACTGTAATAAAAGATCAATTATGAAATAATAAACTAGGGTTATTAATTTTCTTAAAATAACATGTACGGCTAAGATACAGATACTAGTAAAATGATAAGAAAAATTATTAGCCCTAGAAACAGTCAATGGCTTTTACATTCTCAGTGAGTTTATATAGGAATTTTTGTTAACATAGTTTTTTGAAGCCATCCTAGAGTGCGCTGTTTGTTACGGACCTCGTGATTTTTGAGTCTCACTCAACTAATGAGGATGACACCATAGCTGGTATTTTTCTTTCAACTTCCGCTCATCTCCCTAAGGACTTTCAGCTTCAAAAGATTTAACGCTTATATTCTCCACACGGCAGATCTTCATTGGCACTTGGACTTGAATTAAAGACACATTGGCCACGTGTTCGTGTTGACATGACGCGTGTCGACCATAAACCTCTAACAAAATACGTGTAGCACTAATCTTGTTAGAGATGCGTAATGTATGTTTATGTTCACTGTGATGATAGTTCATAATCCCTTTCTTTTTAGTGAATGCAAATAATTGTGTTCCTCTTTTCTTAATATCTTCTTTTTCTCATTTCTTCACCCATAAAATTATTTCTCGTATACTAATTCAAATTTTAATAATATCTTAACTTAATTTGATACGTCAATATAATTTGTTTGAAAACTTTATTGAAAAAAAATATGAATTTAATGTTTAAATATAATAAAATTAAATTTTATAGCGTTTAATGCGTAAATGCTAAATTTGAATGCAAGTAAATATGCTTATCTAAAATTTTACACAGTTTATGGTTCATCACGGTTTTACACACTTTTCGAAAAAAAAGTTTATTTATTCAGGTAACGCAGATTAATGTAACTTCACAGATTTTATAGCTTTATACAAAAATGTAACTTTACCCTGGTATATGTAACTTTTTTCAGGTTACACACATTTATGTTTTTTTTTCGTGGTTTATAACATGATTTTTTGAGGAAGATTTTTGCTGCGTAACAGAAATGGGTACTTATGTATTAGCGTCATCTCAGCCAAATTAGCGCTCCACGAATCACCGCTTGATATCAAAACAACAAAGATTCTAATGTGTTTCATATTAAAAAATGTCAATCAATTAGGTTTTGGTGAAAATGGCGTGATTCGAGAGGCGCCAATTTGGTTGCGGTGACGCTAATACGTAAGTCCCAAGAAAATATAAAAGCGTTGGATGAGATTTATTGCCCTTCTTTGATTTTTAAAGAGGCGTGCCTGAAAAAGATTTATAGTTTAAACATCATTTATTCTTAATCTTTATTATATATGTGTCTGCTAGGCTTTTGCTAAATTCTAAAAGCACATTTTCAGCATTAACTTAATGTTTCATTCAATCAGCGAAATTCTTTAGTGTTGTTTTATTTCTTTTTATTCAATAGATTTTATTCACAGAACCGAATGTAATTTTAGAATTGTATTGGCCAGCTGTAAAGTAGAACCAATAAAGCTTTTGTGGCCCAGACATCAGCTCATAGAAATTTTTTCTTCGGGTTAGCGGCACCAAAAGAAGAAGAAAATATTACTTTTAGAGTCCATCCTATCAGTGACCCTTTCCTCCCTCGTCTCGATATTGAGAGATGGACGTTGCTTCTATCCTGACAGAAGCGCTGAGTAATCGAATGATAACTCCTTTCGAAATGATCCGAGTAATCTCGAATAATGAAATGGATTGAACTGCTCTATATCGCAGGAAAGACTTCCAATGTGGGAGACGGTATTCTAGATTCGGTTACAAGACTCCTCAGAGATTTGCAACTAAATTTCTCATTTTTATAAAAGTTATCAAGTGCCTGGAACAAAAGTATGTAGAAGTAAGAACGAATGGCACGAGGAAGGTTTTCTATTCCAATATTCAAATGAAGAACAAAATGGATGTTTTATATTAGGTGTTACGTCAAATTATCGCATTAGATTTTATTGTTTCAAAATAAAAAAAGGAAGAAAAATGTTAATGTGTTTTATGTTAACGAATGTATAGTACACACCATTTTGAATTTAAATTATATTGAAATAATATTTTTAAACAAAACTGAGCTAAAAAACACAGTACATTAAGAAAATTTGAGAATGTACTTTTATATGGAACAAATATTATTTTTTCCGTTCACTATCATTTTACGTCCTCGTTGCTTCCCAATGGCTTAAAATTAAAAAGATACTCAATCAAAACCCCTCATGTTGGTTCTAAGTGGGCTGTTAATAAAATTATTCATCTCAATTTGTATGAAATCAATTCCTCACAAATTAAAAGATGCAACTTAAAAATGAGTAAAATAGAAGCATTTTTTTCTGATGATTGATGACAATTTCAGTTGTTAAAACTGAATAATTTGCAATACGTTTGTTATTATCCATTTTAGCAATCACTGGATAATATTTGTAGGGAATATATTGGAACTATAATCATAAACTTCCACAATTTACAAAATGCTGACATTTTACCACTAAATAAAGAGAAAGAAGATTCAATAAAAATATGTTAAAATGTGAGACATATTACGAAATGTTATTATTTTGTGTAGAAGGAATGAGAGGGTACGCTAACAAATAAAAGATTTTATGCACACATTTATGGTTTTGAAGTACATGCAGTGTAATTTGATATCCATCATGGAGTATCTTTCACCCACAATTATTCAATACTCTTTTTTGACACGTGACCAGATGCTAAAGTTTTTAAACATATTGCGCTGCGATTACTATTCCTGTGTTATTCGAAATTTGATTTTATGAGAAGAACGTTTAATGCAGATGAGTGTTTACTGCCCTAGAACTTGATTTCTTACAAGAATTAAGAATAATTTTAGTTCTTACCTCTAATTTCTCGAGGCGTTCTTCAAGAAGATTGAGATCTTCGTTGATAGAAGTTAATTCTGCGTTTTTTTTTTTACATTTAGAATGCTGTAGTAGTTACTACGTAGCTCATCAACATTTCTTTGTGGGCCAATCCCGTTTTTGAGATTTACTTTGTTTCAACCAAATCGGTTTCTTCGTTGGCACTTTTAATAAAAGTTTCAATTCTGCTAATTTGTTCAAGGTACTTTTTGATCTATTTAGTATTTCCATAGTTCACTAGACGTTCCTGGGTCGAGCGGAACCCATTGTTTATTTTAGTTAGTTTTGTTTTACTTCTATGACGGACCAGGTGTGCTTGTTTCTTTTTTACCTTTTATTTAACCGTCCAACAAATTTAAGCTATTTGCAAGCGCCGGAAATTTTAATTATTTTATAATCGAGAGCTTCAAAGTGTCGAAATATTGCTCATGCCCCTTATTACAGAGAAAGTTCTGGTCTAGTTTCATACACAGATGGTTCTCATATGCCGGTACAGCGCAGCCCCGAAGAATATTTGCATAGGCTCGATGACGTTGTTGCGCATGCGTCAACAGATCTCAACATGTAAATAGGTAGTGATGACAGTGATAACTAACCATTTTATCTTCATAATGTTATTTATTATTTTTTTTTTTTTGCAAAAATTGAAATTTTTGATTATATTACGACGTTTGTAACATACGTTTTTCTATAACGAAGTCAAGCTTGAGCCAAAAATAATTTATTACATATGATTTCAGCGTATTTTTTTACACTGGTGTAAGAAATTAAGATAATTTGCATGTTTTATTGAATTGCATGAAAAAAACTAAACTCAATGAAAAACCACTGCTTCTAGATAAAAATGCAACTCTTGTACTGCAAATACTTAATTGTACACGTGCGTGTAAGCGAAGTAAGCAGAAAAACAGGCTTTATAAGCGCGTGTAAGTTAGGACGGTGGAACAGTCGGTTCAATTCCAATTATAACAGTAAAAAGGAGTACCCACCAACGTTTAGATGATGGAATGAGGTGGCGAATTGTTGGGAGGCTAGAAGCAGGCCAATATCAATCCAAGATTTGTGGACCAAGACAATTTCATGCCCATCGTCGTGTGTAACTTATGGAAACAGTTCCAGGGTACTGGATCCATCGAGAGAAAGCCTAGGCAAGGTCGTCCAAGAGCCACGATGGCCAGAGAAGATCAACATTTATCGATTGCAGCGAGGCGTAACATAGGGGCTACCGCTTCTCAGCTATATCGTTACTTGTATGCCGCATGAACCCGTGTATCAAGGGTGACTTCATGGTAGAGTGTTGTTTGCCAGAAAACCTGTTTGCGTCCCGCTCACGTCTACGAACAGGAGAATCCGTTTAGCATGGCACAGACAGCATAGAGATTGGAGTATGGATCAATTGGTAACAGTTCTGTTCACCGATGAGTCCCGTTTCAACCTAAACACCGATTCTCCGCGTGTGTAGATATGGAGAGAACCAGGGGACAGCTACCTACCCTCCAATATCTGAGAAATCAACATTTATGGTTGAGGAAGTTTAATGGTATGAGCAGACATCATATTGGATGGCCGTACATCTTTCCATGTCTTTGAAAGAGGCTCTGTGACTGGAGTGATGTATAGGGATAAGAACTTGGAGTCCTATGTTCACCTTCTCAGGGGTGCATGTGGCCCCGTGTTCATAAATCAACGCGAGGCCATATAGAGTTTTTCTGGTCGAGTGAGGATATTTGCCGTATAGATTAAACAGCCAGATCTCCAGACCTCAATCTTATAAAGCATGCCTGGGACACTCTGGGGAAGGCAATTGCAACTCGAAATCCTCCTCCGAGAACCATCCAGGAAATGAAAACAGCGTTGCTGAACAAGTGGGACCATTTGCCACAAGAACTGATTAACTGCCTTATTTCCATTATGACATTACGCTTCGAGGCCTATATAGCTGTAAAAGGGGGACATACCCCCTATTAACCCATTTCTTTTGTTTATTCTGCAACCACTGTTTTGTACATTCCAACTCCAACGAGTGTTGTGCTCAATCATGTTTGTGTATTGCAATTGTTGAATGGTTATTTGTTTTGTATCGTGTTAATGTATGTGCATATCAAATTTCATTAAAATCCGTCCAGTAGTTCTAGAGATAATCGATCAAATCTGAAAATTCTCTTAATTTCTTACACCAGTGTATTTTTTCTATAGACGTAATTAGTTTTGTTCATTGAGATGGTTACCAAAGAAGGTCTCGATTTGCCTATGTCTCCATTTAATTATTCAGTGTACGAATTCGTGCTTGAACATGCTCCCCCCCCTTTTTCGGAATACAATCTTTTTCCCACCTTACCTTTTAAAACATCATAGCCTTCTTTGCTTTATATCCTCTAACCCGGCATCACTCGCATGAAAAAAACGACCTAAAGTTCTCTCGCAGGGTGTGTCATACCCAAAGGAGTTAACATTATGGTTTTACCGTAAAATTTGTATACAAAAGTTATAAAGGAAGAAAAGTAGGAATACAGCATGTTTATTACATTTTTCACACGTAAATTTAGTTTTTCTGTTCATTTTATAAAGGAATTCAGTGCATTCTTTCCCACTCAGTTAATCTCTTCGTGAGTGAGTGCGATGTTTTCACTGGATATCATTTATTTTTTAATCTGCATCATTTTCAAACTAAACATATATGAGTAAACTTCTCCATTCTTTAAATTTGAAAAATTTGGAATTTCTTATTTATTTTCACTTATTTTGTTCCAGCAATAAATTTTTTCCAAAAGTTCATCTGAAAGTGAATAAGATGTGTACCAGTTGTATCCTTTAAAATTACGGTCTTCGCAAATGTCTGTGTGTCTCTACATATAAAAAAATTATTTTCAACAGAGTATCCCTTTTCCAAATCTGGATCGATTTCAGTGGATGAATCATACTTGCTGTTATACTCTTCATCATTTGATTTTTCCTCATCATAACCAAGATTAGAATTTCTTCATTCGAAAATACTGTTGTACTATATATGTACTAAATACTGTATCTATTAAATTACTTAAATATCACATTTCTTCATCATAACTACAATAATACGCCATAGCATAAAGAAGATTTAAGACCTGCTCTTGTAACGGGGATTCACGTATAGGGTATGACATACCCGAAGAGGCTATATCCAAAAATATATAATTAGAATTCACCTACAACTTAGGGCCCCTCAAAGAATATGACCTCAAAGTCAGCTACACGAGAAATTATCCATTTTCCAAAAACGGCTTAGAAGGAGCGTTGAATCAAATCAGTTGGTGGGTATGACACACCCTGCGCAAGGGGGTTAATCCCTTACGGCCATTGAATGCTTGGGCGCTACAAGTAGGGAGGTACTTCTGTCTATTATCTAATAATTCGGTAACAATACATTATTTTGATAAGAAGATGGATATTAAAAAAATTGAAAGTATGTTGCAAACACTTCAGTTTATATCAATACTTTATGTAAAGTTTTTCTCTTTCATTGCAAATATCTCCAATACAATGATTAAATCCTCATCAATGTAAGTATGAGGTGATGCATCTGAGAGATGCCGCGCGCCTAAGGATGGAAATTCTTGACGCGTGCTTAGCGGAGAATTAAATATGTTTCCGTTCTTAATCTGATGAATCATTTTCCATTTCGTGGATAGCATATAATTTGAATTTAACAATCAACTCAAAGTTAATATTTGGAAGTATTGAGGGACGTCCTGAATGTTTGATTACTGCATTAGCTTCTATATTATGAAGAAAAGTTTCAACCACATTTTGATATTCTCCCTATTTTAAAAGGTATTTCTTTAACCATTTAAGTGCCACGAGCGTGTATACACGTCCTGCAGAGCTGGTGGCTTTAGTGCCCTGGACGTATATACTCGTCTTCAAAAGGATGACTTTTGTAGTCTGCTGCTCTGTTTAAAACTAGTCCCACGGCTTTTGAATACCGTAGCATGACATTGGCTGTGCTTCTAAAGAGTTTACTTATTTCGGGAGAAGAGGTGGGGTTATTTGAAAGGGTATATTCCAGGAACAAGAAAATTCATAGATAAGCTGGTTTTCTTGTTTTTTTGTTTGAGTATACTCTTTTCTTCTCTTCATTTGCTATCATTTTCGCTTATCTTGTGTAATAAGAGCTTTTTAATTTTTTTGCTCGATATTGGTTTATGCGTTCAACCATGTTTCAGGATATATCAGAACAGATAAGTTATAATTTATTTTTTATTGTAGTGTTGATTCTAAAGATTAAATAATTCATTTTCATTTTATTATTTTATCCTTTTCTTTTCTGTCTTTTTTAAAGTAAAATAAACAATTTTAGTAGGACTGTCTTTTTTAAAGTAAAAGCAAACAATTTTTAGTAGGAAAAACACGCGTTTTCTTTTCCCCCATAAACCGCATAGCAACAAGTGCCTGAGGGAAAAACGGTGGCTTTGGGGATGGATTTCGCAACTTTTCCTCGGCAGTTAAAGAGTTAACTCAGCTTATATTTTGCCAATAAGAGGTTGAGTTAAATCTTGTCGATTTACTCTGCTGTCGCTGGTGAAGTTGGAGATACAGAATAATTAGACATCTTACTGAAACCAACACCTTTATGTATCTTGCAATTTCCTAAACTAAAGAAGTAGTCAACTTAGTTACTAATCTAAATATCTATAAAAAATAAACAGCATAATATTTAGAACATTCGAAATACACTATAAATATCTACACACCATTTTGACGTGAAAATGAGAAGTTGACATGTACTTATGTGTCGTATCACGGAACTCTTCGTGATTACCTCTATAAAAGTACGTTTAATGTATTTTTTACTTAGCGTAACTATTTTTTCTACATCTACAAGACACTTTCATAAAAATTTATATTAACTCAAGAAATTTAGAGAATTAATGAAAGATCTATCAATATGTGGAGCAGTTCATATATTCGGGTAAAGACTTGCTCTTTTACCAACAGTACAAATTTTGTTTCTTTATTTTCTCTCTTTTCAAAATAAATCTCTGACACAGTATAAAGTGTTCTGGCAACACCGCAACTGTATCTACGACACTAAAAAATTCTGACTTTAATATAAAAAAGATATTAGATCTTTCGATTAACGATAAACACTGCTGCCCACCGCAAATGCAACACCAAGAAAGACAAGAGATAGCACAACAAAATTTATTCTGTAGATAATATGTTGACCAAGTATCAAGTGATTAAATTTACAGACTTCTGTGAAGTGTGGTTCCTGCCAGAATCATTAGCCAGAGTAGCCGCTATTGTTGGAGATCACCGCTGCCACACGCCTCGGCATTGATTCAAAGAGAATTTGGATGTGTTCTTAGGGTACAGCAGACCAAGCAGATTAAACATGTTGCCAAAGTTGATCTGGTGTGGCAGCTGGGGGTGTAATCTAGGACAATCGTTGAGCAACCATGGACCACATGTTTTCTATCGGTGAAAGATCCGGAGAGCGAGCCGGCCAGGGAAGCAATTCAATCTGGTGATCGACGAAGAACCTTTGGACAATGCATGTCACGTGTGGTCGCGCATTATCCTGTTGAAATATGGCAGTGGCCAAGCCCTGAAGGTAAGGAAGAACAAAGGGCTCCAACACCTCGGAGATGTAGCGCTGGCTGTATAAAGTACCGACAATGCGTACTAGAGGAGTGCGAGTGTGATATCTGATACCGCCCCATACCATAATAACCGGCGCAGGACCAGTGTGGCGGTGTATAACGCAGCTGTTCAGCATCCTCTCTCCACGGTGTCTCCAGACTTGAATCCGACCATCGTGGTGTTGCAGACAGATGCGTGACTCGTCAGTAAAGACAACTTCATTCCATTCTGCCACCCACACCCTTCTTTCATCGCACCATTGGCGGCGGAGACGTCTGTGGTTCTGCGTCAAGGGTAGACCAAGCAATGGACGTCTTGCGGACTGATAACTCTGCTGTAAACGGCGTCGAATGGTACTCCAGACACTGAATGCAGCGTTAGTGACTCAATGTGCTGTGCTATGGTTCGTGATGTGACTGAGTGATCCGTCCCTGCCATGCGCACAATTTGCCTGTCCTCACGTGAAGTGGTGCACTGAGGTGGATGCGATCGACCACGTCGGTCCATCACACCCTCCTGCATCCAACAGTCACATATCCGCATTACAGATGTTTGGTTTCGTCCAACACGACTACCGATTTCCCTGAAAGATAATCCACAATCTCGGTAGGCGACTGTCCTTCCTCTGTCGAACTCGGATACTTGATCAAAAGCTGATCGCTGTTTTCTACGAGACATAACTGTTCGTTTTTTGAAAAAAAACCACAAGGGGAAAACACAATTGCCTAACTTGAAATCGTCGAAATCTCCAAGCCTGAAATAGCGCTTTGAGGTGGCGCCACAGGCGTGCGTGATGCGTGTCTGCGCTGAAATTCTAATCATTTGCATATCTCACTTCCGCTAATGCATGTTGTAAATTTCATGTTATTAGCGTGCTTCCTTCAGGGTGTTGCATTTACGTTGGCCAGCAGTGTATTAGCGATTTCTCTGAAACTAACAATTTGTTTAGTTTTATCATCACAACATCTTAGAAGTAAAACGATACGTATTTAAAAATAAAAGTAATTTTCGAGAAATTTTCGAACAAAAAGAATGAATGCCGTAAGGGAAATTAAATATCCACTAAAGTGAAACGACCGTTGTTATTCGTTGCTGATTCCATTCAAAAATTTAAATAACTTTAAAAAATTAATGATTACTTTAAGATTTTACAAATTATGTAAGCAAATCAAGTAAAGATATAGTTTTTGCTTCGTGACTCGATAACATTATGGCATTTTCATTGATAAAGGAAATCAATGGGATTTTTATTTTGAATACTATCTCATACTTTTTGTAGCAAACATGTCCAATGAACTGGAATACACAATAAATGCACAGTAATCAGGCAAATTTCTTAAAAATGCCTGATTAGTCCTGGTTGAGGAAGATTTACTTTGCATAATGAGCGAAAAATAAGTAACTGAAGAAGAGGAAATAAGACAAGTAGATATATTAGATCGAATAAATAATATAAAACTCCATGAACAAATGATTTAACCAAACAAAGACTGATGTAGTTCTTTATTGGATTATTGCTCTTAATTGCTTTTCAGATTATATCCATTATTTTATTATTTTGTATAATGAGATTTTCGATTATCAACTAAAATCCTACTACTTAAAACAGTTTTTTTATATTTGGGGGTAATTTAAGCATTAATACTCACTGATATGATACAATGTATAACCTTAGTTTGTTATTGTGGATAGTAAATTTAAAAGAATTAATTAATGGCATATTTTCTTTTTTCACATTTAATGTTTTCTCATACATATGAATATATACAATAAGACCATTTGAGACTGTTTGATTACTGTAGTACCGGTATTAGATTTGTTTGTCGCAGTGCGGGTGTTTTTGAAGCATTCAGCATTGGTCTTTGTTCCATAATCAGCATAGCTGCTTAGTTTTAATGCTTTGCTGAAGGAATGAATGTAGAGATGGTAGCTGCAATATTATTACAGTATGAAAGCATTGGATGTGCCACAACGGATTGATCATCAATTATCAACGTTATTAGGACCATAAAGAAATTAATATTAATGCAATAAATATACGACTATGTTTAGTTTATATGACGGTTGACTGTAGAAAAATAAAAAAGATAAAGCTGTAAAAAGTAATAAATAAATTGCTGAGAAATGTTAAGTGGAACGGCAAGTAATGTCGTTTCTGCGTATGTCGATATTAGTTAGTCATTTATGAGCTCATTGTGTACTTCAAAGTCGTGCCAAGACATTTTATAGTTAGAATGATTTGTTTACTTGTAAATATTTAAATCATTTATTTATTTTTTTGCAATTTTTGGAGGAAGGGCCAGCTAAATACCAGAACACTAGCATATCCTGCATTGTATGCTTTTTGAGTTTCACGAGTAAAGTAAAGCAATGGTTGATACCTAAGTTTTTTACAATGTTTATCCAAACGCATTAGACTTTCGGAAGTGCTTAAGGTGGGTCTTAAGTTCAAATTAAGCAAATTTGATCTTCCCGATGACTCCCACTCTTCAGGATGACGAATAGCTTTAGACATTGGCATGTTAAGGACTGGAGTAGAGACAAATCCGTGCCAAACAATCTAAGAGCAATCAAATACTGTTAACCAATTTGTCGCCCATACAAAAACATTTGCAGCAGGTTGGTAAAATGATCAGAGCAGGTGTGTGGGTCATGCATAATCTGTCTGAAGAAAACTAAGCTGATCGATCCACAGAATATAATTTATTGCTTCAGCCGAAGACAACATAAATATTTTTTTGATTGCGTAATCACCAGAGGTGAAAAATGAGTCATCTATGATAATCCGAAATGCAAAAGGCAGTCATTTTCTCCCAAAATGCGTTTTTGTGTGCTTGGTAGAGAATTCATGGGGTCATTCATTTTGATGTACTAAAACCTGAACAAACTGTGAACGCAGACCATTACTGTGTACAATTGGATGGAGTAAATCAATCTTTAACTGAAAAGTGCCCAGATATTCGCAACAGAAAAGTTGTTATTCTGAAATTTGATAATACAAAACCCCACTGTACAAGACAAACCCTGGAATAAATTAATGAATTGAGATGAGAGTTATTGTCTCACCATTCATACTCGCCATATAGTGCTTCGACGGATTTTTTACACTCTTAATTAAGTTTTCTAAGCAATTATAGTTTCCTTCTTTGAACTTTGCTGGGCTGTTTGCCCTTCTGCTTTCATTTTTTCAACTTCAGTTCCTCTTTCAATCTGTTGGAGTTTAATTCTTTCTAGCTCCAGCTGTGAGTTAGTCACCTGCAGCTGCTGTTTGGCTTTTGTCTGCTTATCCTCAAAGGACAAATTTAGCAGATTCATCCCAAATTCAGGGTCATCTTTAAGCACTTTGGATTTTTCCAATTTAGTTTTTATTTGTGTAATCGTTTCTTTAGAGGAAACTTGTTATCTCCCATTTCATTGAGAACATTTTCCAAATCCTTTTTTCTTATACACATATGATATGACATTTTATCACAATTTTGCTAAACAAAATAGAAGGATATTAAAAGGTATATTTTTGTAAGCTCTTTTTCTATCAGGAAATGAATGAAATGAGTGTATCCGTAATAAGCACAGTTTGGCCTCCGTTAACAAGAACAAGCATATTATTACAGTTCAATGCTCACAAGACGAATTTGAGTTCTAACAGTTTGAAATAGTCCAAAACATTCTTTCACAATATTAACAGACCTCCGAAATCTCGTTTCTAGCACTATTAACAGTCGTCAGAATCCACATCCCGGCATAGCCCCCTTTTTCTGTAAGGTTGTGGCAGAGAGTTCTAAGCGATTTTAATGATAACACTGGTTATTATAAAACTAACGTTTAATGGTGGACATTCCATACAGGACTACACACTATTATACGAACACATAGAGATTTAAAGAATCACGTTCCTACAAATACTTCTTGCTACTTAACGATAGTTCGATTGTTTTCAGTTCTTGAGTTCCCAGTACAGTTCTCGCATGGCAGTTCACTATGAGAAAACTGTTCTTCACATGGTTCACTATAGATTTCTGGTGATGAGTGGCCAAAGCATCACTCCCTTTCTTGCATTAGACAGCTGGTTCCCTTCACGGCCAGTTCCCTGTTGCTCGTTCTCTTTTAACAGCATTGACAATCCCGACCCGCACGTCGAGTCCTCGCTCGCTAATTCTCTCTCCTGTTGTTAGCTCGCTGGTGGCTGCGTGAGAGCTGCACCCTACAGAGAGTGGCGTACATGGAAAGTACCCCATTATATATATATAATAAAAAAAAAAAATATATATATATATATATATATATTTCTTAACTATAATTTTTTAACTATCATCTCTTCAATTTATAATTCTTGAACTATTGCTTGAGCCAGTGATTATACTGTCAGTACTATGCATTTTTTAACCATATCCATATCATGAGTTCGACAATGGTGCCACTTTAATATTCACTCACTTATTTAATTCTGGTGCATTCAATTTCTGTACTCATTTTGTTAATTTCCCTGTTACTGTCGAACACAAGTTAAGCTATTCGATAAGTATAGTGTGGGTCTTCCAAAAAATGTAATTTCTGCTAATTTTAAACTAGATACTCGTGCAGATATATGTTACCGTTAAAGTATGAAATCCGTTATTTGATAGAATGACTAGGTATTTCATGGAATATCTAGTATTGATAAAATTATATTCATGAAATATCTAGTATTGATAAAATTATATTCATGAAATATCTAGTTGCATTATATAAAATTATTGAATTCTACTATTTAGTCAAGTATTCTATAGAATCACAATTACCTGAACAAAAAGTATGAAATACAGTAATTGAGAGTTCTTTGGACTGATTTTAGTTGCTTTTAGTCAGTTTGAACCGCTTACCGCTTTGCAATAACGTGTATTTGTGGTGGTACCCTTCATTCCATTACTATTAAATGTTAAATTTAGGCGGTGAATTTATGTTAGCATTTTACATTTTGGATTATTAACCAATATACTTACTACGTTTTTTCAAGCTATTACTAATGCAGAGAAGGTACACCAACCTGTAAATAAGAAATAATTAATGCAATAGAGATTTGATTCTTTATTAAATAAGCGTGGAGCAAAGGAAAACAGTGCTGCACCTACACTTGAAAAGTTATTAACTTTGATATTGGAAGAAAAAAGTGCTAAGACACCACAGAAAAAAGTATCACATGAATGTTGTTTACTCCAGCATTATCATATGCTTGAAGTTCAAGGAGTAGAAAAGTTAATTAGTGAGTGGAGTGCAAGTAACATATGCAAAACATTTTTTCCCGCTCCGTTCTGCTTAATTAGTGTTTGAAATATGAGCAATAAATTTCATCATCTACTTTTTCTTATTATTTATTGATTAAACACCTATTATCAATAGCTTATAACTTTCGAGAGGTTTTAGCTATTTATAATCAATTTATAAAATAACTTTAAAATTGTTTATCTTTCACATTAACTGTCTATCTTTAAATGTTCCATAAAATTAGTTAAATTATGAAATATTTCCATCTATTACATACTTTAACTAACTTCTCTAGTTACTTCAGGAAATATCTAGTTGTTCCATGAAGTAATTGAATTATACACTAAACGGTAACATATACATACATATATAACACGTGGTGATTAATTATTTCATAAAAATCTGTATAGAATTTTTCGTTAAGCATAGGTTTAAATAAAAAATCTGTATGAAACTTTTTTAAAATAAAAAGAACAATGTAATTTTTAGCATTATAAATTGGGGACAATTTTTTTTCTTGTGAAAGTGTTACAGTCTTTGATCTTAATATAATATTTTTAAAAAAACATTTACTTAACTATAAGCATTTTCAATTATTAATGTCAAGTAGCCCAAAGAAAATGGTTTTACTCAATTTAATGTAATTTTTTTGGTATTATGTGGAAAAGTTTTAAGTGAATAGACATAAAGCAGCTCTCTTTTGAAATTAAAATTAAATTTCTTTGTTTTAAAAGCTGTTCTAAAATTGTTATTATAACATTTTAAAATGTTTTAATTAAATGTTTGTTTTCTTAACTTTTGCGAAATATAAAGAAACTTGAAAAGAGATAATAATTTAGGAAAAATAAGACAGGTAGACTTTGAAAAAATAACAATAAACTTTTCTTTTTAACAGAAACTAACTTACAAAATCGATAACTATTACGACATTAAATAGAAAAATTATAAATAGTTTATTACGTGTCAAATACAGCTTAAGAGTACTGATATTCTTAATATATCGAATATTTCATGTTTCAAAAAACTTTAAAGAGATTGAGAACTTTAAAGAGATTTAACTTCTTGAGATTTATTCAATTAAAGCGGTATGGTACCCAAAAAATCATTAAACTGTCAAACAAATTTTATTGGCTTATTTGATACCCCGAATTTTTATAAATATGCCTGCAAAATTTCAAAGCTGTACCTGCATTTTTATTTAAGTAATGGAGCAATATTTGATGCTAAACAACAACTACCACGGCTGCATTTCAGATTATCTGATAGAAAAGAGCCTGATAAAGAAAATTATTATTTTAATTATTTTATTATTTTTCTAATGCGCATCAAAGAGATTGACATTATATATGCAGTAATAAAAAATTTTAAGAAATAATTGTGCAATTCATGCAAAAATTCTAGTTTGTGAATTATTTACTGAAGATCAAATGGATTTGGTCAAGATTTAAAAGTTGTGCACGCTTCTTATGATATTATTATGAATGAAATTAAAACTTCAAAACGGATTCTCCCAAAGTACAAATACTAAATCTCATTTTGATAACTCAGATAATTAAAAATCTAATTCGCAAGAATAGAAAAACTCTTCCATTTTTATATATTTGTTTTTGGTGATATATATATATATATATACTAGCTGACCCGGATCGGCGTTGCACGGGCTTTTACCTAGGGTATAACTTAATCCCCATGTGTTAATTTCCTCCATTCTTTCTGACGCCAGCACTTTTGTGTGGGTGTGAAGCGTACGATGTGAATGCAGGGCCCATGAGTGCGTATCAATGGTTTTCTCGTTTAACATTTTCCCTTCTCTTCACAAAATCAGCACTTCCAATATAATTTTTCGAATTTACTTTTACTTCTTTGTTTCTTTCCTCTTCGCTTAGCCTGGCGTTGCACGGGCTTTTACCGAGTGAATAACTTAATCCCCATGGGAATTTCCTGTTTCCCTCAGGACGATAGCACTTATGTGTGTGTACGAGCGATGTGAATGATTTCTTTAACTATGTCATTAAAACTCCCTTTTTCGAAATCTGTTCTTGTGTTGGTGTGGTGTGGTAATTAGGAGAGATGGGTGAAAGCTCAGGTGTCGTCCTCTTCACTACATGGTTGAAAATTTCGAGGTCCGTCGCCAAAAACTCGCGAACAGTGCGAATTTATTAATCACTCACTCACTTTTCAATGCTTTCGTTGCAATTTTTTAGTTCCGGAAACGAAAATGTAGCCTTTTTAAAAATAGTTGTATGTTGAAAAAAAGACAGAAAAGTAGAAATTTTTCAAATTACAAAATTTTACTACTATTTTAAATCTTGAAGTAAAATTGTGAGGATTTTTTGAAATTTTCGAAACACGGGAAAAAATTCATGCAGTTATCTTTATAAAAGAAGAAATTATTAATTATTTTGAGTGTTTTATTAGAGTTAGTTCAAAAAACTGGTGAAATTGTCGAATCGGCCACTGGTCCGCCAAATTTTGAAAAAACCGCTAATTTGGTGCGTTTTTGCGTGTTGGTGTTTTGGAATAGCAACCCTATCACAACACGATCTGACTTCTTCCTCACTGATACAAAAGCCAAAAGGGTTACCAGAGTTGGCGCACTTATCGATTTGGCGAGAAAACTCTTGGCGGGATAAGTGGCCGATTCGGCAATTCAACCAAAAAAGTTTTTGGCTTTTTATTTTTTAAATCACTGATACTAAAAGTTTTAAAAATAATTTTTATTTAAACGCAACGATATTGATTCATTTCACAGTATGAAATTCAAAAAGAAAATAATACTATGTGATAAAAATTATATTTAAGAATATTTCCTTATATTTTTTTATGATATTTTTTTCTTATATTCTACTGTTCTTCAATAAATCAATTTTTAAGAATAAAAAAAAAACTATCGGTTGTGATGCGTTATATGAATGAGCGTCCCGTGTTATGAGGGAATTCCCCTTTTTACTACGCAGCGAAAGATTCAAAACTACCTCAACCTTTCCCGTGTTCCAAACAGAAAACTAACGCAAAGTGACCTTGATGCAATTCAGAAATAACATCGAGAGTACCGAATGAGGATCCCTTATAGGAATCTGGCAACGTTTTTTCCGGATTCTTCACATTTCCGGCAATAAAAAATTATGGCGTGATTAATTGAAATAAAAACCATCCTATGTTTTAAGTTGGACGAAATGACACACAGTATGCAAAATTATATTATGATCGGTTGAGTAGTTTCGGAGACCATTGCGGACAAACACTGTGACACGTATATTTTATATATAAAGATATCCCACGTATGCCAGATTCAACACTTTTATTATTAAAATATTTTAAGATATTTATTTAAGCAAATGCACATATACAGTTCTTAGATTTTGATGTATTTTACGTATAAATTGCTATTTAATTTTGCTTTTTTTCGTGTACAATATTTAACATGCGAAGGCTTTTAAAATCATGGAAATAAAGATAAAGGCATAAACATCTTTTGTACATGTTGTGAATTAGCTCTGAGCATGGAATTAACGCTGAAGTGTGTGTATTTTTTAATTTTTTTTATAATTATTAAGATAAAGTTTTATGAAATATTGATCTTTCATTCGTTTTTTTCTATAAATTTATTATGGCAGTATACTGTTTAATTGTTCTACATTTGTGCAATTTTTTATGGTAAGTAGTTTTAAATTAAATAATTAACATTTCATAAAAGTTTCAGACTATTCGATGAATATTATATCATGCTATTCAATGAATGAAAACTTCAAACTCATTTTTTTCCATGCTGAATTTTGTACATATACTGTTATTCAAAACCCTAAGGCTTTTTTGATAATTGAAGTATGGGTTTTAAAATTTTTTATACATATTCTGAAATGTATGTTTTGTAAAACTGTGCATGTGGAATTAGCTCTAACATGTTTAGTATTTTTTCAAAAAATTTCAAAATCAAAATTAATTTTTTTAAGGAATTTTTGAAAATTTAATTATAAAAAAAAATTAATAAAAAATTAAATAGCAGCAGCAGAAAAAAAAACCATGACAGTTTTATGTATTATATTATAAGGTACTTGGAAAAAAAATTTTTGAACGAAAAGAGACATATTTAAAAAAAGCCTTGGAGATTTAAAAAATGCTTAAAAAAGCTAAAAAAATTTAGATTTCACAAACATTTTGCAACAAATTAAAAATTTTTTTTATGGAACTCTTATTTTATATTAACCTTTATAAAATACAATTAAAACCAAATATCAAATATTAAAAATAAAAAAAATTGTGAAGTGGTACCATATCGCCTTAAAAGCAATGTGTCTTCAGCTTGAGTGATTTTAATGAATATATCTGCTTAACGCATAAATTAATTTATGAATCATTGTTCTGAAAAAAGCAACAAGAATAAGAAAGATAGTATTTTCAATTAAAATGCCTTAAGTCACGTTATATAAAATTTATTCATAAAAAAGAAGCTAATTAAATTTGTGAGTCCATTCTTAAAAAGTGTTTTTTCTTACAAAAGTTGATTTTGCTTTCAGACTTTTATAAATGCAACTTTTTTAAAAAAGTAATCGATCAAGGAAAAATAAAAAAAAAATAATTTAAAGAGTAAACACAATGTAATAGATCCTTCTGCATGTGAAAACAATAAGTTGATAGCAGCTTTGAATTAAACTGTGTTTTTGTGTCGTCTTTTGATAAGCGTCATTAAAAATCTAATTTTAAATAACGCCAATATTAAAGTTACAAAGCTTAAAATCATGCCATTTTAAAATAATTTAGAATTTAACAATACATTTTGTTACTTTCATTTTTTATTCAGAAATGAGTTAAAAAACTTTACTTCAACTTTAAAATAAATTATTGAAAGCGTTTTTGGAGATATGTAAGCTGCAAGGAGAATCGTTGTTTTCATATTTTTCAATAATTAAATATCCTTAGTCTGTTGAATATAATTCAAGCATTTTTCGT